>CM038708.1:20386517-20434017 GCA_021613375.1 Megaleporinus macrocephalus | reverse complement strand
ACACTAATATAGACAAGCCTTACTACTACAACACTAACATAGACAAGCCTTACTACTACAACACTAACATAGACAAGCCTTACTACTACAACACTAACATAGACAAGCCTTACTACTACAACACTAATATAGACAAGCCTTACTACTACAGCACCAACATAGACAAGCCTTACTACTACAACACTAACATAGACAAGCCTTACTACTACAACACTAACATAGACAAGCCTTACTAGTACAGCACTAACATAGACAAGCCTTACTACTACAACACTAACATAGACAAGCCTTACTACTACAACACTAACATAGACAAGCCTTACTACTACAACACTAACATAGACAAGCCTTACTACTACAACACTAACATAGACAAGCCTTACTACTACAACACTAACATAGACAAGCCTTACTACTACAACACTAACATAGACAAGCCTTACTACTACAACACTAACATAGACAAGCCTTACTACTACAACACTAACATAGACAAGCCTTACTACTACAACACTAATATAGACAAGCCTTACTACTACAGCACCAACATAGACAAGCCTTACTAGTACAACACTAACATAGACAAGCCTTACTACTACAACACTAACATAGACAAGCCTTACTACTACAACACTAACATAGACAAGCCTTACTAGTACAGCACTAACATAGACAAGCCTTACTACTACAACACTAACATAGACAAGCCTTACTACTACAACACTAACATAGACAAGCCTTACTACTACAACACTAACATAGACAAGCCTTACTACTACAACACTAACATAGACAAGCCTTACTACTACAACACTAACATAGACAAGCCTTACTAGTACAGCCAGTTCTAAACATGTTAGTAGATCTATATTTCTGTCTGTGTACATCTGGGTATGAGAGAGAGTGAGATTTAGTAGAGGGGACAAGGGGCCTGCCGTCTGTGAAAAAGTATACGTCAGCTCAGCTACTAAATCAACAAGTTAACTAAATTCAGTTGATTATTGGGATCTGCTGGCCACACCCACACATGATTACTGCCAGACCTGTTAATCCAAACATCACTTAAATAGAACGTCTGGCAACATGAAGCAGCTAGAATGTCTTAAAAAGCAGTACGTTATGCCTCCAGTCAGCCACAGTGAGAGCCATTAAACACAAATAAAGAAAACTTGGAACGGTAGTGAACCTTCTCAGGAATGCTGGTCTCACAGAATTTCACCAGAAGTGCATCATTGACCAATCCAGGAGGTCACAGAAGGACCCAGGTGAACATCATAAGAACTGCCAGCCTCACTTGCCTCAGTTAAAGTCAGTGTACAAGATTCCACAGAAAGAAAGACGCTGGACAAAGAGAAAACCACTGCTGACCAAGAAGAACACAGAGTCTCGCATTTGCCAAAAATCGTCCTGATGACCCTCAAGATAACCCTTCTAAGATCATGTTCTGTGGACGAGTCAAAAGTGGAACTTTTTTGGGAGATAAAAACCTGGAGTAGCACGGCAAGTAGCACCGTAAGAACATCATATCAACGCTCAAACGTGGTGTTGATGGTGTGATGGTCTGAAGCAGCTTTGCTTCTGCAGGACCTGGACCTTCATAATTGATAGAAGTGAGTCCAGCTCTAAATGACTCAAAAGAAAAAGCTTTTGGAGTGACCAAGTTAAAGTCCTGACTTAAATCCCACTGAGATGCTGTAGAAAGACGTTCATGCTGAAAACCCTCCAATGTAGCTGAATTTAAACAAGA
This sequence comes from Megaleporinus macrocephalus, assembly GCA_021613375.1. Taxonomy (NCBI): domain Eukaryota; kingdom Metazoa; phylum Chordata; class Actinopteri; order Characiformes; family Anostomidae; genus Megaleporinus; species Megaleporinus macrocephalus. Next base: position 20,432,270 of record CM038708.1, on the reverse strand, counting down.
CCCATCACAAGTCGATTGCAGTTGTTACTGTCAAGAGTGGCACAGCCAGTTATTAGGTTTAGGGGGCTGTTACCTTTAAACACAGGTGATATGGGTTTTAAATAATTGTTTAAGCTGCATGCTATGTTTACTCGTGTTTTTATCTTATGGTAAAATGTGTTGATGGTATGAAACATTTAACTCTGACAAATCAGCAACAACAGCAGAAATCAGAAACTTCACAGGACTGTACAGAGAGAGAAAGAGAAGAGAAATAAGAGAGAAGAGAAAAAGGAAAAAAAATGTGTAAGAAAGATAGAAACAGGGTAAGGGTAGTGAAATAAAGGAGAGTGAAAAAGAGAGTAAGAGAGCAACAAGGAGGAGGAGTAAAGAGTTATACAGGGAGAAAAATGAGAGTATAAAAGAAAGAGGAATGTAAGTATGAGAAAGATGAGACTGAGGAGAGGGAAATAAGGCAAGAGAGTGAAATAAAGAAGAAACGAAAGGAAAGGATAGAGAGAAAGCTGGGAGAGTGATAGAGAACAAGAGGAAGAGAGTGTTGATATGACGCAGCAGAACTCCCTGAAGTCCAGCCTGAGAGCTGAGATCTGTAGTGGCCCTATCTGTGTAAATCAGCTCATCCAGATTAACTGAGATAGCCAGGCCCACTCCGCTGCGACCCACCAGAGCAACACTGATAAGCATTCCTCTCCGGTACACACACACACAAAGCCAAGGCAGGAGAAACACAAAGTCTGTTATTTTTCCAAACTGAATAATTCATGAATGTTGAAACTATGCAGCGTCAACATTTATCATCATTACTCACCTCTTTACTCATCTGTGCATATATAGAGTTAATACGTCCCTCACACGTCCTCTGTAAGCACGGAGGCTTAATGGATTCCTGCTTTTTGTTGTTGTACATTACAGAGGATTATGTAGGCTAGCATATAAAAGACTGTGTCTTCTCACCATAAGCCCTCAGAATAAGCTGCTTGTCTCAGCCCTCGGTGCTCCCGAGCTCAAAGCAGAAACTAAAGAGAGAGACCGTCAAGTTCCAAACGCCTCGAACAGGAAATCAGGCATTTTAATGACATCAGGCGACACTTCAATTAAAACAAGACCCCTAACAGCAGAAGGATGGAGGCGACAGCGTTCGTGCCTCGGTTCCGACCAAAGCCTCCATCTTCTGGTCTTCTGCGTCCCACCCTCTCTCCAACACACACACACACACATCTCCTTCCTCACAAATTGCCTAAAAAGCCGTCAAATTAACGAGGGGTGACAGGGAAATGTGTGAGGCATCTTTGAACTGCAGCCTCTGTGACTAATAGCATTGGCGAGCGCTCTTTTGTGTCGCGGGCCTCCACTGAGAGGAAAGCTACTAAAACCTTCTCAGGCGCTCCTCGGAGAGCCTCACCATGCACTAATCGCCATATTTTATGTATCATTTCAAAGGCATTAGCTTAACTGAATTTGCTAATGGCTGGCTCGTTTGGAGAAGGCGCAGTGGAGGGCTCAGGGTTGGGCCTCTGTTGTGCACACTACACACACTGGCTGCGTCTGCACTCGATACGTCTTTAAGGAAGACTTTGAAAGGTGGTGCTTGGACACTTGGCTTTTCAGACCGAGATGAAAGTGTCACACCAACATTCAGTTGCATTTGCACTCCCAGACACAAATACACTACTGATGGTCTGGCTGGTCAGTCCAGATTTAAACCCTATAGAGACTAACTTGACTGGGATTTTCAGCTGTCAGTGCTGCGTGGAAGAACAGTGATTGTAAAGAGTCTTATACAAAAACGACCTGATCTGTTTAATGATTTGCTGGTAAGACGAGCTTGATGTTTGGCTGTTTTAAGATTGACCCATTTTTGCCAGGACGTGTACAACTCCTCAAAATTTGCATTTATTCTCCATCCAAACACTGGAAACTTTAAAAACAATGTTTTTTAAATATAAAATCTGTTCTCTGCTGCATTAGTAACACAATAAAACTAATGTTTATCCTAAAATATTAAATATTTCCCACAATGATGATGATAAACATAAAATTTGCATTACAAAATATTTAAAATGAACAAATGGTTGAAACAATCAGTCATAACATACATACTACATACATTTATTTCAAATATTAATCTTATTACATACATTTACATTACATATTATTCTTACTACATATGATTTTACAGTAGCCTAGTTTCTGTATTTCAGAAATAATGTTTGTTTAACACAGGACATGTTCAGGTTTTTGTTTGGGTATATGTTATCCTAAAGATAATATATAACTAGAGATGGACCGATCAGCGTTTTTGAGGCCGATTCCGATCGCTGATCACCTTTCAGCACGATCAACCGATAGCTCATACCGATCGGGGGCAGAGTATACGCCAGGGCAGGCTACATGTAGTTATTTTAGCGCAAGCAAGCAAGCATGACACAGGGTCTAAACTGGTTTATTACCATTTTTAACGAGCTCGTATGATCAGCATCATATTTTTAACAAAATTAACAGTAAATAAACAAAGTAAATCAAACAAATATCCCCAAAACTGCAATAATTTAATTTAGACCCTTAATTTAAAACGAAAAAAGCTAATTAAATAAATGCAGTCATTAAACGCAGACTCTGTTATTTTAAACTAAATCTGTAATCATTAAATGTAGATCTTGAATTGCTGCTGCTGTTCTGTTCGTACCGGTCAGATCTGGTCTGAACTGGTTATTATCTGTTCTGGGTTATTTGTTTTGAGCTAGCTGTGCGTGCTAGCTCTGCTGTTTGCTGATAATCACTGTATTCAGCCGTGTGCAGTGTCGTATCAGATTATTAGCGTTAAATGTCTTTGTCTTGGTTCCTCAACGAGACACACTGATTTTAATAATATAAAAACGTCCTGGATGAGTGTGTCACATGCGGACTGCCAGACGGACATGCTTACTTTTAGCGCAGGCTTATCTGCGACGTTGCTGCTTTAGTCAGTCTGTGGAAAATGAAAGGGTATGTGTTTCCACCTAGTGGTTCAGAGAGGAATTGCAGGGAGGAGGTTCTCCTCTTCCTGAATGAAACTCTAGCTAGAAATACAGAAATTAGGCTCATTTGTTTAACGCCATCGATCGGCTCTCGGAACGGCTAAATTAGAGAAATATCAGCCGATCACTGATCACATATTTTGATTCAAAATCGTCCGATACCGATACATAGCCGATCGATCCTTCTATCTGTTTTTTATATATATATATATATATATATATATATAAATCTTGTAGATCGCCGTGTACAGGGCGGTGAAATTTTATATTATAAAATTTACTGACACTCCTAAATAAATATGCATTTCTACTTTTAACACATCCTGAATGATTGCTACTTGTAATTAAAGTTATAGTCCACGATACCAATCAAAACACCTTTAGAGTCCAAATGTCCAAATTACCACCCCAGTTTACTGACCTGTGCAGGTCCCTTTATTTTGTTTTCTACTATGAATCTGATTAAGTGGGTATAAATAACTCCCGGATCAGCACTCTGACTCTGAACGCTGGGTATCGGAAAGTGGACCGTTTCCCTGGAGCCGCACGTAAACATTTGAAAAGCTTCACTCAAAAAAGTTTCCTGTTGGGATGAAGTCGTTTGACCTTGGGGTTCAGAGTGTTTCTGGGGCAGGCTGGTTTTAGCCGCTCGTAGCCTGCTGGTGTTTATCTCTAGTCAGAGATCATTATGTCCATCAGGAACCTCCTGCCTCTGCCCAGTATGAGTGACTGATGGATTGAGATGAGAGATCAGAGGAGGTATTTAAATGGAGATCTGTGTGCCTCTCACATTCTCCTGGACGTAATGTCCATTAATGTCACAGCACATAACCTTGAGTCCAGTGGTCCAGTCACCGCAGCTCCATAGTAAACACTCGGCTCTGCTCTCCGTGCACAGTGAAGGATATCAGAGTGTTCAGACAGGCTGGAGGGGTTCAGAGTAATGCAAAGTGAGTCAGATGGATTTAGCTGAACAGAATCGAGTATGACAGTCTCTCTCTCTCTCTCTCTCTCTCTCTCTCTCTCTCTCTGTGTCTTCTCTTTTCTGACCTATGTCCTTCTTTCTCATTCTCTCTGCTACCTCTCTATGTATAATTCAGGTTGTTCTCTCTCTCTCACTCCCCTCTCTGTATACAGTGCTGTGAAAAATATTAAAGACCACCTTTGATTTGTTTCATTTCTAGTCAAAACAGTCGTTCACACTTCTTAATTAGTGTCCAGTTTTTGCCGTTATTACGGCTTTCCCTCTTTTTGAGTCTTGCTTTCAGTTTTTTAAAGAAATCTGCAGGTACATTTTCTGCACCTGTGAAGTTTCTTACAATCTAAATCATTCCAAACCCCGTCAGTGAGTTGAGGTCTGGACTCAGAGGTGGACAGTCTATTGTTCTGAAAACACCAAGAGCTTCCCTGTGTGTGTGTGTGTGTGTGGTGTGTGTGTGGTGTGTGTGTGGTGTGTGTGTGGTGTGTGTGTGGTGTGTGTGTGTGTGTGGTGTGTGTGTGGTGTGTGTGTGGTGTGTGTGTGGTGTGTGTGTGTGTGTGTGTGTGTTCCAGTAAGGAAAAAATCTTTATTAAGGTAATGAGTGATTTTATGATTTTAGTTTGTCATTTCAGACCATTTGTTATGTCATTTTGAAAAAAGCAGACATTTACAGATAATATATAAACATAAAATAATAAAATGGAGATAAAATAGTTTTCCCCTCTCTCGTTCTCTCCTTCCGTCACCCTCTCTCTCTCCCTTCCTCTCCCTCCCTCTCTCTTTCTTCCGCTCCATCTCTCTCTCCCTCTTTCTGTATCTCTCGCTCTCTCCCTCCCTCTTTCTTTTTCTCATTATCTCTCTCTCCCTCTTTCTGTATCTCTCTCCCTCCCTCTCTCTATCTCTCTCTCTCTTTCTCTCACTCTCCCTCTCTTCCTCTCTCTCTCCCTCCCTCTCTCTCTTTCTCTCTCTCTCCCTCCCTCTCTCTCTCTCTTTCTGTCTCCCTTTCTCTGTCTCTCCTTCTCCCTCTCTCTCTCTCTCTCTCCCTCCCTCTTCCTCTCGCTCTCTCCTTCCCTCCCTCTCTCTCTCTCTCTCTCTCTCTCTCTCTCTCTCTCTCTCTGTTTTTCTGGTATCTCCTCTGGGTTTAACAGCAGTATCTGGAGGTTTCTTCTTGCTGTCTAACCTGATATGATGTGTATGAATTTGAGCAAATACAGTTCCTGTGCTGTTGATGTGGAAAGGGTGGAGAAAGAGGGGAGAGATGCATGTGACCAGGTTACAAAGTGACTGCCATCAGTGTAGAAGCTGCTTCTAATGTTTTATTGCCACGTTGATTCCCATAACCACCCACTGCCTCCTCTGTGGCCGTCGCTAGCGAGGCGAAACAAATGATCCAGGGGCAACAATTGGGATAGAGGGAGGAGGAGGAGGAGAAAGCAAATGCGCTGAGTAGAAGCACATTGACGGAGGAAATTTTGGTAGCTCGCCGGCCGCTCGGCCAAACAAGCAACTCATCGCTCAAATGACGATGTAGGGCAAATGCGTCCCACGGCTCCAAAGAGCAGCTATAGTCCAACAGGGACTCTTTAAGCTGTGAAATTACGGTGCACGAGCTATCGGGAGGCAGTTTAATCAAAAGCCAGGCATGGAGGGACCGTGGGTGACCATTTTAACACGCAGTCAGGGTGCACTGAAGTTTTGGTTGAATAACAAACTGAATGGCGGAGCTATTACAGAGCAGGTCTGTTATTGTGAGCTATTGGTTTGCGTATATGTTTATCTTTTCTGTGTTTTCTCCTCTGCTGTGCAACACTGTTATCCTGTTACCTCCTGCTTTTTATTTAGAAGTGAGTCAAAGGAAGGTTTAAAGTTGTTTTTTCTGCTACTGCGGCTTCTTCAACAAAGAAAACAAAGTAGCATCATCCTGACACTTGTCATGTCAACCTATATTAATCAACCAGCGCTTCTCTTAAACAAGATCAATTATTTCTACACGGCATTGGCATCTTACATGTCCTCAACAATGTGTCTGTTGTTAAAACTGTCTATGCCTTCCATCTTCTCTTGCAACGTTTGACAGTGCTAATGAAGCAGTTAGCGTGTGTGAGACAACAGCGTCAGACGGGCTAAGTGTAAATACACTGAGGAGAAACATAATGCTCTGTGCACCAGTGTTTATATTTTGTGTTGTTATGCTTGTAATGTGTAATTTAATCCTTATAAATTACGATAACACAGACTTGCTGTCATTTCTCACCTACAGTTTATTGAAACAAGCAGAGAAATTCTATCACCATCCTTTTATGTTCTTACATCTCTTTCCGACGTCAGAACAAATGGTGAAAAGTGCAGGTGTGAACCTGTCGGTGCCGGAGATATCGATATAGAAAGGCTTCAAAACTCTTGTAAACATCTTTACATTACAGAGCCCATATAATAAAAATCCAGTTATATATACATACAAAGCATATATATATATATATATATATATATATATATATATATATATATATATATATATATGATACAAACATTTGTTTTAACATTTACCATTTAGTCCATGTAGAAAAACCTACGCTACAAACAGTGTGTTTTGGCTCTGAGGGCTAATTACATCCAGCCAATCAGAGCAGAGATTATTCGTTTTAGATCAGTCTTAAAGACACAGTAACAAAAACAGTGTGTTTTATGATAAGGGATAAAGAGAGGCTGGAACACTGTCATGATTAAATGATTTGTTAACCTCAAGGAACATATACATTTGTACTGTATATACTTTACACTTACGTTCTATATGCATCGTATTGAATTTTAAAAGCCTCTAAAGAGAGTTTAAAGGTATCTTCTGAGAATGTAAGTGAATGAGCTACATTTATCATATCTTCATCAGTATGTAGATTTTGCATTCAGATCTTCTTTTTGACGTGGTCCAACAAACTCCTGCATATTCAGAACTGACTCCTTTGGTTCCTAAATAACTACTTCAGGTGTTACAGGGCGACTCGCAGCAGCACACAGGCGCCATATTTTAGCACATTTTAATTGTAGACCTGTAAGGGTTTAACAAGCAGGGTAGCTTAAAGACCCGACTTAAACTTAACGCACCACAATCATTTTGAACCCCATTATATGTGTAAATAAATAACGGAATAATAATATTGAGGTAGAGACCTTTCTCCACACAGCAACATGTTCAGAAAAGCACCCCAGTGTAATTAGCCTGGCAGAATGTGAAAGTGTTCCCCGTCCGGCTTGCAAATTTCTGCTCGTCAACACCTGCTGAAAGTTCAAAGAGTTGCACCATGCTGAATTTTTTATTTGATACTTTGCCAACTAAAGTTAACTCCAGTCCACTGTGTGTCGTAGGTGCTGAAGTCACTGCCTCGTGTGGAGGGTCGCCCTGGCGCCTCGCTACCCCCCATGGACTTCCAGAAACTAGAGGCTGACCTGCGAGAGGCGCATGGTAACGAAATAACACCAGAAGATGTGATGTCGGCCGCCATGTACCCGAAAGTCTTTCATGAGTTCAAAGAGTTCAGACGCAATTTCGGTCCTGTTGACCGCCTCAACACCCGCCTTTTCCTGGACGGCCCGAAAATTGCTGAGGAGTTCGAGGTAATTTATTCACATTGTTCTCCATCCTCCTCTCTCTCTCTCTCTCTCTCTCTCTCTCTCTCTCTCTCTCACACACATTTTTGTCATGTCTGGCTCTCCTCATCTACCATGAATTATAATCTCTGCTCACGGTGCTGCCTCTATCTGGGGCAAAGTTTCTGTTCTATATTCTTTTTCTTTTTTTTTTCCTCCATTCCTTCTTCGGAGACAAGCACACGCCAAACCCAGTTCAGCCTCTTAGATTTACAGCACTGTGGGATTTGACCTTCTATGCACTGGCCAAAAAAGCCTGACTCCTCTTTTCCCCTATTTTAATATTCAATGTCAACGCCAGGAGAAGTTCTAAATTAGTCCTGCTCAGTGGCCTAACCTGTCCTTGTGCTGCAGTAACTTTATTATCTGGAGTGCTGCAGTGTGTGTGTGTGCGTGTGCGTGTGTGGATGCCAAAGTTCTAATTAGCATAGCCAATATGTTGGTGGCGTGGAGATTTAGGCTAAAAACCCATTAGTATAGCCTAGTAAGGCTGGGCAAAACAAAGATATGTTATCACAGTGGTTCTCAATCCTTGTCCTGGAGTCCCACTGCTCTGCATGTTGAAATGTTTTTCCATACTATAGAGCAGTCAATTCACCTTAGGAAGGGCTTGTTAATTAGTTCATTAGTTGTATCAGGTCTATAGGGAGCAGGGCAAATGTGCAGGGCAGAGTTAAGGCCTCTGAACTTCTTGCAAAGACGTGCGCCTGGCTTGGGCAATCAATATGATGTAATGGCGGAGACTACGAACAACGGCGGATGAACACAATACATGACAAAGCCTGGAATTAGTCTGTGCAAAAGAGGCTACAAAAATCATGTCATGCTAAGGCAATGGTAGTTAAACTTAAACACTGTTAAACTTAAACACCTGTCCCCCTACAGGTCTGTAATTACTTCTTTTCTTTAAACTGCTCGAATAGGTTGTTGAAAGATATTTGAGGCAGAAGAAGACATGAGAGAGGCCATTATGTCTGCTGCAAGGAGTACTCTTTATTGACTACCAGCAGAAATAGCCCAACACAAAGCAAACCAAACAGGGGAGGTCAACACCAGTCACTACCATGCTTTGTCTGTACAGTAGACACTACCCACCCAACTAAACCACAGCCCAACGCAAAATAACACAGAAATCTTAAAGAACAACAAAAAACGCCTTTCAAGGAGGGGGAGGCAGAGCTTTCAGCATAGTTATGCACTAAAGCCCCCTTCTACAGCTGCCAGGTTATTAAAATATTAAATAACTAAAGTAGTAACTACATAGGACAAATGTGTATAGTAACTGATCTAGCTGATCAGACTTCAGCCAATAATGGCATTTCTTGCCGTGTTAGTTTTATTTTTCTTTGTTTTTTCTTAAATAGTTTTCTGCAGTCTAATCGGGGTAATCTTGCATTGCCACTTTTTAAATCTCACCCTGCTGCTTTACTACTGTACTGTAATCGATTATAATGTGTTTAGAAACTTCATGTTTTTAAAATGCCTTTGTAAAAGAGTACCTTTATAGCCTCGCATAAAAGGTCACCCAGATTTTTCCCAGAGCAGAACTCTTTGCCGTAGTCCAGTGTTAGCATTCACTTAGCAATACTGATGCTGTCAAGAAATCACTGCTACTCGGTCTGCTCTCGGCGACTCTGGCTAGCTTATCAGAACATAACCTCAGCTAACCTTGTGCTGCTCTCCATCCGTCTCAGTTAGCCCTGTGGTGATACTAAATTTGCCTGCTGTAGCCTGGCAGCGTGTGTGCGGATTCTAAAGCTCCATTAATCTGAGCAGTAGAAGATGCTGTAACAGTGAGCCGAGGCAGCTGGAGCAGCGGGCGAACATGCTACGCCCACCTGGGTGCTACCTGCCAGGCCCAGACGTGCTTCTGGCCGTGCGCTTTGCACTGTGAGGAGATGAAAGGCCAGCCCGCCACAGCTAATCAGACAAGGAAAAGAGATGGGGCGGGCGAGAGAGAGAGGACCCAGTAATTCAGCTTGCTGGCTGCTTTACCTCAGAAACAGCCTCCACTGATGTGAAGTGGATTGAAAAGTCTGTATCTGCCTTCGATTTTTTGAAAAAAAACCTTTAAACTAGGTTTCGTTCTCTCTTTGGATAAGAACTATATTATTCCCAGCATTCATCTGTGAAAGCCTGCGTAATCCTTTATGGCTTAGTGACTGAAGTTTTTTTTTCGTAGCCTGATTACCAAAGCGCTCCTCGGAGTATAGCCGGCCAAATAAGATTTTAGCCGTGGATGATTAGCATAGATTAGCACGGGTTATATTAAGCTGTCACTGACGTGTGAACGCTAGAGCAGCCCCCCGAAATAGCTGTACCACTTTAAGTGCCAACAACAGCATGTGGCAACGAGCCTCCCAAAGGCCTGAGTCAGCTCACTGCAAATAAGTCTATGTTTAACTGTTTTGCATCTCCACTAAACGCTCTTCCATCGTTTTGTTCCAACTTCACTCTTAAATGTCTCTCTGTCTTGCTCTCTGTCTGTCTGTCTCTCTCTCTCTCTCTCTCTCTCTCTCTCAGGTTGAGCTGGAAAGAGGAAAGACACTACATATCAAAGCCCTGGCCCTGGGGGATTTGAACAAGGCTGGGCAGAGGGAGGTTTTTTTCGAGCTCAATGGTCAGCTGCGGTCCGTCCTGGTCAAGGATACAGTGGCCATGAAGGTAATTGCTGTTTTACAAACCACACTGGTTTCCCCCTCAATGAAAACCAATCACCTTGATGCACATTGTGCATATGCTCGCTCACATACGTGCTCAGGAACATGTTCCTGCTCACGCTCACTGATAAATGTTCTCTTTAGTTTTTTGTATGTGTTGTAATGAATGTCACTTTTTTGTTATGGATGTTCACTGCTGTAAAGCAAGACTTTCATTCAAAGCATCTAGCTGCTTGGCAACGTATCTCTCGTTTTCTATATACGGATCAGGCATTTGTCATTCATGTGTTTTGTCTGATCATCAAACCTCACGTTGCTGCTTTCCAAGTACTCCAACAACCAATTGAAAAAAGATGGCACTTCACTCAGAATTCCTTCCTTGGCAGATAGCAATCATTACTTGAAGAAGAAAGGAAATAAGGTGGCTGTTTTATGCTACAAACAACACAGAGACACTGTTGATCTTTGCTGTTAAGGTGCATAAACCATGAAACTGAGAGCTTTATGTTTCGGTGAGCCGGTTTTACTAGGTTGCAGTCTGTTTATTGGATTAAGAACTGCTCCCTTTGTTTCCATTTCCTCCACTGATAGTAAAATGAGTAATGTGTGCCACTGTGTTATCACACCTTGCTTCAAGGTAAGGAGACGCTGTAAAAACAGTTCCCATGCCTTGAGCCCTGTGAGTTTTTCAGTAATTTACTGATAAAAACATCTGAACCTTTCTGACAGTATTCTTGTCGTGTCCTAAAGTAGTTCAGGTGTGTCGGGTGTTTGCATGCTGTCTATTAGGGATATAATGATGCATTCAGATTGTGATTTGATTCAATTCTCGATACTAACTGCATAATTCTGGTCTACTAATGAAACCATAGCTGAGAGTGTCATACGACGTGCTAATGTGTGGATTGACAATGTTTAATGCAATTAAGTAAAGCATGCTGGGCACTGTAGTGAGGAATCATTAATGGAGGAACACAGATAAAGGAAACATGAATTGTGTCAAACCAGTGATGCTGATGTTGTGCTGCCGAGTAAAACATATAACAGCATATTAAACTTCTGGAAGAGAAAGTAAGTACATAGTTAAGTTGGCAGTGGTGTATGACACATCAGCGTGCTGTGGTGCGGGCTAAGTTGAGAGTTTGTGACACTGAGAGTCAGATGTACATATGAGGGCTGGCGGAGCACAAATTGTGTCTTGATGTGATTCTAGCTTACTCTGCAACCCGTGTAAAGCCCCGCCCACTACCTGCTTGCTCGGGAGGCTCAGCATTTTAAGGCGAAATAATTAAGCTGGAGACAAAACAGAAAGAGCTAGCCATGTGGGCAAGTGAAGTTCTCTGCCACTACAGCTCGGTGCAGAGGTCTTATTTGACTAACAAAGAGAAGTTGGTGAAATGATAACATGTTTAGGCTCCTCTGGCAGTTTCATACAGAACACTGGCAGAATGTGTCGGATTTGTGTCTGTATCATGCACAAAAGAAAAATGCTGGTGTAGGAATAGCTGGACCGGGTTTAACCACATCTCTAGGACCAGGGTTGGTAACCACTGACCACTGCACATTTTATTATGGTTATCAGGCTTCTAAATCTCCCCTCATTATCCATCCCCCAGGAGATGCACTTCCACCCGAAGGCTCTGAAGGACGTGCGTGGTCAAGTGGGCGCTCCCATGCCAGGTAAAGTGGTGGAGGTGAAGGTGAAGCAGGGCCAGAAGGTGGAGAAAGGTCAGCCCCTTTGTGTCCTCAGCGCCATGAAAATGGAGACTGTGGTCAACTCTCCGCTCTCAGGGACCGTGGCCAAAGTCTACGTCAAAGCTGACAGCAGTCTGGAAGGAGATGACCTGATCCTGGAGATTACAGAGTAAAGGTTAAAGGTCACAAACAGGGTGGAGGCCCCCAGGGGTTTAAAAACAGCAGGGCGCCACTAGGACTGATGATCCTTGACTTCTTGATGAGATAAAGGATTAAGACAGGTGAACGTTTAGCTCACCTAATTAGTGTTTAATTGGACCCCATTAATCTTAAAGCAGCCCCTGGCCTTAGCCGTACACAAAACCAGAGTGGTGCAATACCAGTTTCATTCAGCCCAAATTATTTGCAATGCCCAATTACTACAGGCTGCTTCTACAGTTCAGTCACCCACATCTCTTATTTTATATACAGCTTTACTAACACTGGGAAACACTGGTTACATAGCAACACTGTTTGCATGGTTCTTTGCTACAAAGTATTTTTACACAGATGTTTATAATGATCTATATATATATATATATATATATATATATATATATATATATATATATATATATATATATAGAGAGAGAGAGAGAGAGAGAGAGAGAGAGAGAGAGCAGCAGTTCTGAAATTCCACAGCACTGTTTTAAAAGGATACACATTTTATTTTATTTCATGTTACGTAAGCTGTAAAATAAAGTTGGAGAAATATTCATGCTAAACTCTCTGGAAAATGCTGTAAACACTAAAACGGAAGAATGGGAGGTTGGTTATAATTCCATAATCTGTGTCATAAAGTGAAGTACTCATGATTGCATTAGATATTTAAATTGCAGTGTCGCGCAACACTTCACTATTCTCAAAACTGTCTGAATGTTTTCTGAAACCAACCATTACTCTTGTCATGGTTGACTGATAGGGCTTGCACACTTCGCTTATATAGACTGTAGTTTAACTAATGCGTGATAACGATGCATTAGAATGTGTTCACATAGTGAACACATACTAATGCATCAGTTGTTAGAACCGCTATACTAATACATTTTTTATTTGAAAATCCTTCCTCCCTCCTCACCCCTCCCTCTCCTCACATGATTTCTGCCTACCACTTCACAACATGCAAGGCCTGCCTTGTACTGCCACATCAAGTCACTTATTAAACATGCTCTGATGGAGTGTCTTCAGATAGGAACGCTGACTCACCTCAATAATAGTCTTATCTTTCTGCAGCTTTTAGAAGCCTGAACTGTTCAGAAGAGCAGGTTTGGGCTACAACACATCAAGTCATAGAAATAAACACAGAGAGCTTAAAAAGGACAGTAAGTTATAGGAATGATCAATTTTAACTGAAAGTATCAAGTGCGTATTGGGAATTGTCAATGAAGCTTTAAAGTAGTATGCTGGAACACGCACAAAACCTTGACCCTGAAATAGACAGAGTGACATTTAAGTAGATTACAAAATTAATATTCCACTCACAAAGGCTGCATTAAAACGGAAAATTGTAACAGTAAAATCTGATTTTGGCTCTCTGTGCAATGACTGAACAGGCCTTGAAATAGGCCGTGCAGTAATAAGACTGGGATACAAACGGTCTTAAACCAGAAAGTTACAAAAATCTCTGTGGACGCACTCCGGCTTTCACTTTCAGTCTTTTACACTGACTGGCTTATAGAGGGCTTAGCAGACAGGAAGAAAGTAAGGAAGAAAGAAAGGCCATCTATTTCATCTGGAAACTACAGCCTTTCAGGGTATCACATGGCATAAACGTGGCTCTCTTTAAGCTGGACCAATCCACACTCCACCCACAAGTATGTTCTTTCACAGCAGAAGCTGCCAGTTTGGACAAGCTTTAGACGACAACCTGAAAGACTTTGCGTCATAGTTCTTGTCAAAACTAAAAGTTGTTCAATATTAAGTTGGCTATTATCTGAGGCGGTTATATCCATTTTACCAGCAACTGATCTGATTTAGGAGGGTTAAGATTGACTAAAGTTTAGACATACATACCACAAACATAATGTGAGATCCTCACACAAAGTATAGTCTACTAAATGTGTTGAAATAGCATGATGTATCTGCTGTCTGTGGTTTTTCAATTTGTGCGAGCCAGAAATCTACAGCTGACACCAATCTACCAGCATTTTCACTGTAACCTGGGATACAGACAAAACAAAGCAGATGGTAAAGGACAGGCAATCTTTGAAGCTTCAGATCTAAACAGTGGATGCCTTGTTTTTGATGGGGCCAGGGATGGGGGCGCAGTCCAGTACATGATCCTTTTTTAGTTGACATGTCATGTTTGTGAGGTAAATAACAGAATACGTTACAACCATTAAGCTGTGAATCTAGATGTGATTTACTGACCCAAATGAATGAACTGCACATTGAATTAAAAATTTGGATGGAGCTTAGAAATCCAGGGTTTAACAAATTGTTTAATCTACAGAGAAAGTACTTTTTGCAGTGTTTTAATGTTTGTATAGAGTAAATAGATGTATATCTTTAACAAAACCTTTCAACGGGCATTTTACCTGCCAAGTTTGAATCGCACTATGAAACTGGAATAAACAGGACCAAAATAAAACGAAACTTTTTAAATGTGCCTACTTTTAAATAAAGAGTCTGTTCAGTATTTTTCCGAATGTGTTAAACCATTTTGCGGTGTGAATAACTAAGTACTAGCTTAAAAGTTTAAATGTATAATAATCTTGCAACATATTACAGCACATGTTTCTTGATTGATCATAGTTTTTTCCCCTTTTCTTCCAAATATTTTCATGTATTGTTTTACTGCTTAAGTTAAAAGATGTAGGTCACATTTCATAGACGCTCTGTAGCTACATCAAAAAAAAAAAGAAATGCAAAGAAGAATACTGAAAATAAAAAGTCAAATCTGTCATAAGCTTGTGTGCGTGTGCATAGATGCTTTTGGATGTTTGTGTCTCTTCACATGTGATCGCTTCCTCTCATGGTCGGTCTATCTCTTTCTCACACACACTCTGTTCTGGACACGTGATTGGTGACAGGGTTATATTGATTTATGTAATTGATTATATGGTAATGAATAAATGACCTAGTTAGGATTTCTCACATGCATGCCTGAGGTCTGTCACAGAGTTTAGGGTTCATTTGTGTCCATATACTGTCATATTAATTATCTGCCTGTATCAGCAAACACACTGATAAAATTAAAGTGATAACACAATTCATTTGTTTCTGTTTTACCTTAAATATAGTTGCCAGGTCAGGTCTTGTGTTGGAGCTATGAGGCTAATGTAGCTAACAAGAACTGAAAACTTATACTGCACCAAATTAGCACTGTACCAACACACACATGGCTCAACCCTGCTGAGCTACATAATACCATGGAGTTTCTTATGTGGTTTACGACACTGTATGTTGTACTGGTATACATGAAAATGGACTGGAAAAATCAGAACTGTAAGTTAAATGTAGTGTACTCTTGTCTTTAGATGCATCAGAAACCACATTAGCAAGTCTATTTCAGATTACTCACATAACTACTGCATTTTGGGCATGCGGTTTTCACCACAGCTACCTTGTACTTGTATCTCATAATGTTAATTATAGATCATCTAAGAAGTGTTTCTCAAGTGATGTTGGAAAAGCTGAATGACATATTGGAGTTAATTGTGTAGGGTGGCCTACACAAACTATGCAGTGGCAGATGAGTTGTTGTCTCTGAATTTACATCTACAAGAGGAAGCAGCTAAGTGGAAATGCAGAGGGTACAGTGAGTGGACATTGTGTTTAAAACTCCAGCAGCACCGCTGTGTCTGATCCACTCGAACCAGCACAACACACCACCACATCAGTGCCACTGCAGTGCTGAGGATGACCCACCATCCAAATAATATCTGTAGGGGTCTGTGACAGGGTCCTGAGCCCTGAAGAACTATATGGACTGCAGTCTGTAATTGTAGAATTATAAAATGGACCTGTATGGTAAATGGATCTGATGGAAATGGAAAATGATAGGAGGAGGTGGTTTTAATATTGTGGCTAAATCTGTGTAGGTCTACAGTCAAGGTTTCCTTTAATTGTGCCCTGACTATATAATTGCAGAGTTATTTGGAATGGCTTTATTTAACTAGCAATTCCAATTCAAAATCTCCAATTAATTCTTTTTTTTTCAACAACAGCTTTTAATAATTTTTAAAAATTTAGCAGAGTTTGAATACGGTCACAAGCCCAGGATACTTACGTTAGCATCACCCTAACATTGGAGCTTCAGCAAAGTATGTCAAAATACTGACTTGGCATCCCAAAACAATTTCTTATTTTCACAAAACTTTTTTCTAAAAATACTAACATTGTATCTGGAAATAATAATAATAATAATAATAATAATTACTAACTTTTTTGACATTTTAAGAGAATTAATTTGGCACCAGTCATTATTGAGAGATCATTTCAATAATACTCTCTTTAGTATGAGATGCTAAGGTCAATATTATGAGAAAATATGCCTTTGTTGAAAGACTGTCTTTATTTATTTATTTATTTTTTTATTTTCAATGTACGACGACGTACGACGTACGATTAGCCACATGTGTTTACACACAGCGGAATTTGACCTCCGCATTTAACCCATCCGTGCAGTGAAACACCCACATATACACACACTAGTGAACATACACACTAGGGGGCGGTGAGCACACGTGCCCGGAGCGGTGGGCAGCCCTTATCCACGGCGCCCGGGGAGCAGTTGGGGTTAGGTGCCTTGCCCAAGGGCACTACAGTCATGACTTGCCGGTCCCAGGGATCGAACCGGTGACCTTCCGGTCACAAGACCGGATCCCTAACCTTCAGCCCACGACTGCCCACTAGCACTCGCTGCTTGGGTTTAAATAAACAAATACTTTTGATTGGATAATTACCACAGTGATTAATGTGAACGCTTGCTATTGAGGCTAATCGGGGAAAAAAGGCTTCTATTTTCTAGCGAGCAGAAAGATTGGACCTTGGAGCAATGAAGGAAAGTCAACTAGACTGATGAGCCCGAATTTACTCTATTCCAGCACGATGGGTCTATCAGGGTATGAAGGGAAGTGCATGAAGTGATTCTCCCATCATGCACAGTGCCCACTGTACAGGCCGTAATATAATCTTGGGTTCCTTCAGTTAGACAGGTTGAGGTTCAGAAATCACTGGCCACTGCAGAGTTCTGACCTTAACTGCACTGAAATGTACAGGAGAAGACTTTATGGAGTTGTTTCATTCTCTGTCAGTACAAGATCTCAGCTTAAAATGTGAACACAGAGTAATAAATATTGCATGGGGTTGCCAAACCAATGCCACAGCAAATGCTTGCCTTAATCAAAGCTAATTTGTTTATATATACTAGTACTGGAAACCAAGAAAGAGGGAAAAGTAAAATTGCTGATGCCTGGTGGGAATAGGCTTTGACACTAATCTCCTACAATTAGCACGTGAGAAAATACCTGGACATTTTAATTTTTGGCCAAAATATTGTTGCTCTGGTGCCTCCAATACGTGAGTCTGTGTCCTGACCAGGTCAACCACTGATAAGTGGAATGCGTAATAATGCACTTGTTTAAAACCTCTCTCTTTCCCTCCTGTTCATCATCTTATCAGGTCCTTTACCCTTCCTCTGGATCTTTCTCTCTGTTTCTCCATTTCTTTTCTAACATTTCTTCTCTTTTTCTGTCGGGTACGATCTCTCCATCTTGTTTGGCAACAGCGAAGGATGGGGTGCCGCAGGCTGAACAGAGAGAATTAAAAAAAAGGCAAAGGCCAGACATGAAAAAAGAGAGAAGTCTTTCACCTGCAGGCCGTTAACTCTCTTTCCCTCTCTCTTTTACGCTCTTTCTCATTCATACAAAAGAGATGGACCTTTTTCTTCTGATTTGGAAGGTTAAGCTTTCCTCTCCTCACTTGGCCTGTTCCCGTCCCTGCTCCCCCTTTCATTATTATTTCAGCCTCCCTCTGTCCTTTTATTACTTTCATTCTTTTACAGTGTTGTGATGTTCAGCTCAGTTTATGCTTGGCATCTTCCTTATCGTTCTCTGGTAATCACTGCTTCTTTCTTGCCTGCTCTCTGTATCTCTCTATCTATATATATTAGACAATGCTACCTTGCTGGTCCACCTTGTGGATGTAAAGTCAGACATGACACCTTATCTAAGTCTTCACAGGACTCTGCTGTAGTTTTGGTTGGTGGACTATTATCGTTCCAGCAGTGACACTGAAATGTTTAAAAACTCAAGCAGCACTACTGTGTCTGATCCACTCAGATCAGCACAACACACCATCAACATGTCAGTGTCACTGCAGTGCTGAGAATGATCCACCATCCAAAAAATACCTGCTCGAAATTGGTCCGGAGGGGGTCCTGATTACAGAAGGACAGTTAAAAGACAGGACTACAGATGATTTACAGTCTGTAATAGTGTACCTATATGAAAAGTGGAGCTGATAAAATGGATTATCAGTGTAGTGTATGTGTATGTAGTAAGTGTGCTCACTGCCCCATAGTGTGTGTTCACTAGGTGTACGTGGCTGCAGGGATATATAAGGGGTTAAACTCCTCTGTGTCTGAACAAGAGGTTCTAAATTCTAGTTTGTGGCGAATCTCTGAGTTCTTAACATTGAATGTAGGTTAATGTGACATTAAAAGAGCAATGTTAACCATGACCGCACAGAATACATAAAATATAAACAGTTGCTTTGTCTGGTTTAAACTTTGCTGGCTGTAAAGTTGTAAGCTCAAGTAACGTAACACATTTAACAGACATGTTTAACGTCTGATTGTAGCAAATTACATGTCGAAGTCAGAATTGGGAGTAATAAATTACATTTACTGGTTACTGTACTTGAGTAGGTTTCCCTGTAGCGTTCTTTTGTGGAGTAAAATCTCCTTCTACTAGAGTTCATTTTTAATGAAGCACTTTTATTACACTACTTTCATTTCCATTAATGTTGCAGAATAAAAATAATGAGTTCATCAAGAACCAATTAAAAGAAAACATGGTTAAAATTAAAAGATTCAGTTCTCAAAGTCATTCCAAAACAACATCTGCAGGAAAAACACTACAGAGAGGGTACGTCCGGTGAAGGCTCGAAAAAGAGACCATCTTATTAAAATAAACTAAAAAAAAAAAACAGCATTAGTATTGTTGACAAAACCTTAAGATGAGGTCTCTGCTTTCACAACTCAGCTTCTGCCTGAGGAAGCAGCTAGCTAGATAATCATAGCTTTACAAGTTTAGCTGTCTTGTAATAAGGTGTAATAAATTGAAGGCTATTTATTAGGTTTAAAATCCGTCACATATGATTTATTGGCTGTTAGCTACTTTAGTCAACCTTAGTAGACCGTAATTATGTTCATAATCTTGGACAGAAGAAATCTCATCATACAATAACAACGAGCCATCAGATATCAGAGCATCATCAACAGAGTTTAAACACCGTAATATCACATAATTATTCCGTCTGACTGTCGTGAACCTGCAAATGTCTCATTACCGTCCAATGAAAAACATGTATCTCTATTCTATTTTTCTACATCAATTAAATGCAGTAGCTGTTCACATTTTATGATGAATGGACCAATAGAAATGTATGTGTGTGTGTGTGTTTATCTTGTGAAAGGCTGTTTAGCCTTTAGTGTCAAAACTGTCAAAAAAAAAAAAAGGGCAATAAAAATTATTTAGTATTTAGTAATCAGTATGATTACCAAAGAAACATTTTACATATTAAGTCAAAAAATCAAAGCTGGATGAATTAATGTTGATGCTAATTATTACCACTGTATAAATGTTCTATATGCGTGTCAGTAAATTTATACAGTTTGAAGGCTCGATATAATTCTTACTGTCTGCAGCCGCAGGCGCCTAAATTAATAGAAGCTAATGGGCAGTAAAGCTGTCACTAAAAATTACACTATTAATTGAGTAATCTACCCCTTATTACTGATGTGGGACTATTTTGTTGGTTGTGAAATTCTCAGTTAGCTGTTATTCTTTGATTCTCATGCTGTCAGAACCTTTCTTTTCCTGAAACTGTATGAAAAACATACACACTTACATATTATTATATATTATCCATTCGGTTCCACTTGTGCTGGCTTGTGTATGTGGAAGTGACTCTAGCCACCGCACTGGAGAAGTTAATGAAAGCATATTGAGGGCATGACGGGGCAGAAACAGTATTCACTGTGAGCACAGACAACACTCGGCTGCATCATTACCTCTCAAACGTTGGGCTGTCCGCTCACATTATGACACATTGTTCACACACACACACACACACACACGCGCGCACAAACATACCCACAATTATTCCATTTCTCCACCTATCTCAAACAAGCAGAACGATAATCTGTCAGAACGAAAAGAAGCTGCTGTATCCATTTATACCTTGCAGAGAAGAAAATAATACAAGAGACCCGAAGCAACCACGCTAAAGAAAACAAACTCCTTGGCTCTTCTGGTAGTTGAAAGTGGTACTAAATTCATTAGTAGGCCTAAACATACAGGACAGGTGTATCTACCTAAAGAGGAAGACAAAACAAAGAAACAACCAGACGATACTGTGTGTGACCAAGCACTCAAAAACAAAGCTGCATCACACGACAAACAAGAATAACAATCCTTACTTGAAAGAAAGAAAGGTTGCTCAAAGCAAAGAAAGAGGCAGGCTGTCTCCTCTTCGGGAGAACACAACTCATCCTAACAGTGTATGAACAGGAACAGAGGACAGAAAGAAGAAAGTCATACAAACATAAGAACTGTGGCAAGATTTCATTTTTTCTCATTACCTGTCAGAAAAAAAGGACCTGACAGGAATACGAAGAAGCCAGCGCTATTGTACTCTAGTGTCGCGTAAGCACTACTCAAGCTGGATTATTTTTACTGGCAGTGTTTCTGTGATGTATTTTTAGGACTTTGACAGGTCAAGCTGTTCAAACTACCTTCATATTTTAGCCTAACAAAAACAACCAGGACTGAGACATCATAGCACCTAAGTAGACATTAGGCACCGCACTTATGTATTCGAGTATGGTCGTGAACTGGGAAATACCAATTTTCCAACCTGTAAATAGCTCTACAACTGTGAAACGCGTGTTTCTAGGTCATACACAAGTTTACCAGGTGTGACATATAACAGGACCTTTCACTTTTCCCACCAGTGAAACGCATTAAAACCAAAATGAACCTCAAGTGCTTCTGTGTTACCTGTTACCTGAGTTTTTTAATACAGCAAATAATAAATGCAGTATGTGCTCTCTGCACCTCCATGCTTTCTTTTTCTATGTGGCAGGTGTATCTTTCAACAACCAGCTAAACAGTGCTTGTTAAACATCTAATTTACACAACCTTCTAAAATCTAATTTACACAATCTTTCAATGAGCACTTAGACAATACAGGCCCTGCCCCTCCAGATCACGATTACTTTTGTCTATGACCGGGGTGAAGAACTTTGGTTCTTGAGGACTGGATTCCTGCACAGTTGATTTTCCTTCTCAAACACATCTAATTTAATTCCATCAGTTTGTCAGATGTTAGTGTGTAAGAACAGGTAAACAAGTAAAATGATTTATTGTCTCAAAATTATCTTAGTATTGCAAGATCATAAGTCATAATTATGAGATGTTACCTAGTAAGTTATTCCTAAGATACTAAGTCATAATCATGAGAGTGTAAGCCACAATGGCATTTATTATTATGAGATAATAAATCGGTTAACTGCTGTCCTGCTAAGTTCCACATAGCAATAAAACGTTTTGTTTATTTCCCATAAACGCAAAAATACGATCACATCAAAATCATCAGATACTTAATCAAAATGATCAAAAACTTTTCCACATTATGAGATCCAGTTATTCTGAGAGCAAGTCATAATCTCTAATTATGAGACAGGATTTTATGATTAAATAATATATCATAACTATGTGATATTAAATAGTAAGTATAATTAAGTATTATCTTATTCCATCTAGGAGGTAGCATTATTATGAAACTACATTAAGACACTAAATCAGAATTATAGGTAACTTTCTCACTGTCATGACTTACTAAATGTCTAGTTTTACGTAGAATCATCATTGTCAATTTTCATCAAAGAACTAAGGCTTCTGGTATAACTACTATAACTAAACACTACTATATAACAACATCTCAGGCCACTTCACTACTACACTTGATAAAGCTTTGTTTGTGCATTGTATATGATAATGCTCCACTCTTATGGTATCAATTAAAGAAATTGTTTGGCAAATAAATATAATTATTTTTATATATTATACATTTTTTATAACTATAAATAATATAATTAATTTTTTTGTTAATTTTGTTTTGTAACAAATGTGGTTACCACCAGTAAACCACGAAGCAGCCTCTAGTGGTCCGCAGCCATGTACTCAAGGGGAGGCAGTAGTTTGTAATGGGCTGGTAACGACACTAAGTCATACAAGTGGAAAAAAGATCAACTTAGTAATTAGAAAGAGAAACGTTAACAGAGGCCTACAAATAAAAACACTGCAGCAGTGAAGTAAAGACATAAACATACAATCTATTTTTCTTTTTTAACATGTTTTTAAATGCAAATTTTGGTTTCTATGACTGAACTGAAACGGCTGATGTGATCTTTTACTGTTTCTGATTCTCAATTTTCAGTGCTTAAAAACAAGAAAGATGTTGTTGTATTAAAAGAACACATTGAGCCATAAGCAGGTGCGCCTTGGAGCGGAAAACATAGAGAACCCCTACGCAAAACCACATTGACCTTAACAAAGACCTGGGTGTGGATTGTGTGGAATGAGAGAACTGCGATGTATTCATGAAACGCGTTTGAGCATCTATTGTCTTGTCTGTGTTAGTGATAATCATGTATGTGTGTAGGACCGTACAGCATCACATAACTGTGTTGGAAAAGTTGTTTATTTTTCTTTTCATTTAAAACTTTCAACATCATTTATCACATTTGCATCAGCTGAATTCCTCATTACAAGCTTGCTTCTTTTTTCTTTTGAGCTGAAATAAAACAAATGAAAAACAAGACTAGACTAGTAACATTAGCAGAGGTAACAGTCCATTAGCATTTGTCTGTTTATATAAACGACTGACTGCCTTTCTCCACATGTGATCTCCTGTGGCTTTCTGCAGGCTCCATATGGTTTTAATTTATGGCAAACGGCAAAATGTTGAGAGGGGCACCGAGAAACTGAACAGTGCTCGACAGAACCCACCATGCGCTGAAGTGGAGTGTTGGTGCCGCTGCACAAATGTCTGGATGCTTCATGCCGCTTTACAGTTATCTTGTATGTTTGAACCAGACCAACCACCGTTCAGTATGCCGCAGGATGGAATAATAGGAGTTTACAGTTACAGGCACAGGTTTGCTTTCTGAGTTTACTGACGATGCTATCTTACTGACCTAGCAAACAAGGAAAATGCAGGGTTGTTCACTTGGCATTCTTTAAGCCATTAAATTTTTGTCTTACACGTTAAATATACTGTATGTAGCATGCATGTAGCAACAAGTTTTTCTTTATTGGGCCCACTTTTCATATGACACAGCAATGTTTGCAGGAAGGGGTATGTAGTAGGCAGCTCAAATGAGATAAAGAAGTTAAAATGCTCCACAATTACTCCAATCAAACCTTAAGTACTATGGACATTGCAGATCTGCACTGGATTAAAACGGTGTCTCTCATTAGCAGTAAGTTAAATTACACTTACACAACAGCTTAACAAAAATCCAGCTCAAACTGGACTGTAGAATATCTATATGATGGCACAGAGTCAGTACTAGTGTGTAGTTATAAATGAGGAGGCTGCCAAGAAACACATGTAGGTGCTGTGGGGTCTGATATTATAGCCTGCATGATGGATGGAGCTGTCTCTAGGCTGGAGGAGAGGTATAGGGATGGAGGAATGGATGGGTTAATGAGATTGATCAGACTCAGGTATGGAGAGGGAGAGAGAGGGAAAAGGCTTCTTTTCTTTTTTGCTCCCTTCATCTTCATTAAAAACAGGGTACAGCTTGTTAGTTCTTCGCATCTTTTTTTTTCCATCCCTCTTTCTCCTTATCCACAAACACTCAAACCGATCCTACTGTAGAGTTCAATGCTTCATTTTCCCAACCTATCCTTTTCTTCTGTCTGTGCAGCTAGGGTCTCTCTCTCTCTCTCTCTCTCTCTCTTTCTCCCCCCAAAACCCTCCCCGACCACTCTTAACTTTCTCTTCTCTCTCCGCCTGGCTCATCTCTCTCCCTCATCTCTTTCTCTTGCTCTTCTCTCTCGCGCTCTCGTTCTCTTTTCCTCATGAGCCACTGTCCCTGGGGCTGTGGCAAAGACAGTGACAGGTGGTCTGGCACGATGTGTGTGTGCATGTGTGTGTATCTGATGCTGGTGGCAGGTCCGGAGATTCTCACGGCGCCCTTTCATCTCCAGAGTGTTCCGTCGCTCCGTGTTTGTGTCAGCGGCCTGCTGCCACAGCGGGAGGGAGGGAGGGAGGGAGGGAGAGAAAGAGGGAAAAAAAAAACGATGGGTGGGTGGCCGATGGAGAGGGTTGGTGGTCTTCCTATTTACTTCTGACCAAGGGTCCAGCAAGCTTACAGCTGTAATATATATATTATCAATTCAGAAGTAAAAAAGGTTTACATGATATTTTAAACGAAGAAGAGCTACTGTATCCGATTCACTGCACTGGAGCTAGACTGGAACTAAGAGGTGGTAGACTTGAAGCTGGGAGTGTGGCATAGCTAATGTGCCAGTTGACTAGTGTTGTGCACTACAGATCAAACTCAGTTCCTGATGTTTACCATATATGTTAATATCAGATTATATTTATAATGAATCCAGCATCTGTAGTACTGCTATGTTATGCTAAAATGATTGTTTTGTTTGTGTGGGTTAAACTCTACATCATTAATTGTGCTGGTTTGAGTACTACCTTACTACATGTTAGCGTGAGATGAATTGTATGACTATGAACAAGCTTGGATGAATTAAGTTGTACAACACTGAACTTTAGTAACAGATTAAGGTGATCAGGGACCCCAGGCAACACCCCTGCCCCTACCA
The DNA here is from genome assembly GCA_021613375.1 of Megaleporinus macrocephalus. NCBI lineage: Eukaryota > Metazoa > Chordata > Actinopteri > Characiformes > Anostomidae > Megaleporinus > Megaleporinus macrocephalus. Next base: position 20,407,156 of record CM038708.1, on the reverse strand, counting down.
CAGCAGCTTTTCACTTTATACGTACTAGCTATTTGTTAGTTTGCTTTAGTTGAGCGTTTTAAAGAGGTACATTATGTTTATACTTATGTTTTGATGATTCCAGGCCAAGTATGCCCGCATCTGTTCAACAATTTTAGTCCAGTATGCTGGGTCCGAGTTGTAAGAAGGGGGAGCTGCTGTCGCTGGCAGCATCTGTTAACGTTAGCGCTGCTGCAGCAGTTGTGGAGGCTGTAGCAGCTGCTGGTGGTAATTGGGGTGGTTCTGGTTAGTTTTTGCCGTTAGATTTAGAAGTGGGACCTCTGGCTTTTTATAATCCCAAATACCGTAGTTGCGTCAAGCCTAGTGTTTTGAGCTAGCTCTGGTTAACTTTAGCGTTAACATAGTCAATATGCATTTAATAAAATAATTCAATAAACTCACTTGCCCTAGGAAACAAACAGAGTCTGCCAAAAAATAAACCTACAAACTAACCAATCCTGAACTCACTGAGTGTTTATCATTATAATCAGCATACTGGTGTGGGCTATTTGGCCTTTGACATGCTACTATGGGTTAAGTTGCACGACACAGAACGTAAGCGTGGGCTAAGTTGAAAGCTCAATGCTTGCAGCCTTTAGTGCAGCTTCATAAATGAATTAATTAATAGAATGCAGCTGATAATGCCCATCTTCACAACATGTATTATACTGTATGTTTACAGTACGCATCGCTACAAGGCTACTCTGTTCATTCTCTTCACTGAAGAACTGTGCTGTCTGGCAAGGTAAGGTGGTGTTGGGGGGTCGAGGATGTACAAAAGTGTGCAGTTGTGGTTTTGGCATTTATGTACGATGGTTTAGCCCTACGGCTACTGATGGCATCTGGCTTAACTTTGGCATTTTTGTTTCTGTTTCCCTCCCTCTGTCTAACTCATATTCTCAAAAGTCTCACCAGCAGAGCCAGGCTCTAATTGGGTCCCACTGCGGCTGTGTGTTTGTGAACTCTCTGTATGTCAGAAGCCCAGTTAAATACTCACTGGGCAGCAAGTGTTCTGGCAGCACACTGCAAAACGGGCAGACACACACTCACACGCTCATACACTCGTGTCCTTGCTCCAGCACTGTACTAAGCATAGAAAAAGGATGTTGTGATTCAGCTGAGGTTTATGTTGCTGTCACCGTTCCCCTGCAGCCATGTTTAGACCATTCTCTCCACTGTGAGTCCACAAAGGGGTACCCTGTCAGCTTCTCCTAAAACACACCAAGCCTCTACATGACTGTTACACCTGTGTATACATCATACACTACCAAAGGTGTACGGACAACAAAACCAGCCTGAACGATCCCAATTTGAAACACCAACTTTAATAAACCAATTTTGATTAATCTGTATTGTTAGTGTTGGGCTAATATGTAAAATGATGAAACTCATACAATCATGTTAAATGTTAGGACTATTACTATTGCTAGATAGACAAGTAAGCTATATTACAATATTTTCCCTCTTCCTACATCCTTCCCTTACCTTGTTCAGAGGCTTTCTTGATCATCTGTTTGTTTAGATTGTAGAATATGTATTTTAACAAAGAAAAATTATAGCTGGTTGCTATTAAATATTACAATTACATAATTTCCCCAAGAACCTACAAAGAGAACCAAGTTATGTAGAGAAACAATGTGAAAAGCACTAAGAAAAATACAGTTCTAACTGTACTAAGCTGTAGCTGAACTGTTAACTCTATCTGACCTGTTAGTCTAGCTCTACTTTGTTAGCAACTTTCTCGCTTGATTCTGTTTTGAGATGAGCATGTGAAGAGCTTGGTGAGCTGACCAGAGCCAAACATGTGACTGGTCTTACTCCAGGTGAAATTATAAATGTTAAGATGTTGTCAGTCTTGCATGTTAAAAGAAAAAGGCTTGAGACACTTTGACGTACTAGTTTATAGCTTTAACATAAGACCATAAACTTAGCATAACTGTTAGTTTGGGCATGAACTCAGGTTAACAGTTACGCTAAGCTTATGACCTCATGTTGAAGCTATAAACTAATATCTATAAGTCAATGGCTCAGCCTACGGCAGTAAAATGTATATTCATTTAAATAGAATGGCTGTATTGAAGTGATAATACAGAATTTCTATCATGGCAAGGAACTACAAACATAAAACAAACAGAGGCTCAGCCTAGGGCTTGGGTGATGCATCGACAAAATCGATTAAAAAATTACGTTAATTAGCGCCGCAAAGATGGCCACGCCCACTGAAAGCATGGATTTATCTGTGTGCATATAAAGTTGTGCGAGTATTTCACACTGAAACACAGATTTAAAAATTATTAACACATGTAAAGGCTGATTTATACTCAGTCTGCGTGTATTTGAAGCGATATAGCCGTCACTGCCCTCATACTTCTCTGCATCAGCTCTGTTGACATGGTTGCTATGCAACACGTCCAGTAGAGGGCAGTTCAGAGTAAATCAAACATGGTGACGGTAGATGAACTTGTAGTTCTTTATTTACTTCAAAAACTAAGAAAAGCGAATGTTTGTCTCGACCCCGCAGAGAAGGCCTTCTCTTCAACCTCTCTTCAAAAAGCCGTTTCTTCTTCATCGTGTCTGTATGGAAGAGGTCACGTCTTGCACTGCCCCCACGGTCTCCAGCAGTATTGCTCCATCCCGTCCGTATCCGTAAGCTTCCAGAAAACAAATGTATATATGAAATGAACGCAGAGTACTGACAGAAGGCTCCTTGCATATCCATATTTAACTTTGAGCATAAATGAGCCTTAAAACGTTTCTTTTAGTAGTAGTCACTTCGCATTGCTAACCGTTTCTTAATCGCCCAGTGTAGATACCTAAGGTTGTTCTTGATACCGCAGGAGCTCTAACACACGTAGCTGGTTCTCAAATGGCTCTCTGCCAAAATATGTAGTCCACAAACTGTCCGATTTCGTGTCTGTGAGATGTGTAGGCTACATGTCACTTGTGCCTCTGAAAGTCCAGTCGATCACGTGCGTTTGAGGTACCCTTAAATACATTATGTCTAGGATGGCCATGCGTTTTCCTCAGACAAATATATATATATATATATCTTTTATATGTATGTACACACACACACACAAAATCATCCATAACAAAGTAAAAATAATCCTAATACACTTACATAAATCTAAAAATGAGTCATTAGATTCAACTAATCAAAAAAATTATCGTTAGATTAATTGATTATGGAATTATTTGTTAGGTGCAGCCCTATCTCAGCCCTTCTGAAAGTTCTGTGGTGAACAGCCAAACAAGTGTCACAGGGCAGCCAATTCGGTGTGCAGCAAAGGAGCAAAATACAGACAGAACGACACTAAGAAGATCCACTGAGAAATTCCCAGAGATTATTAATGACTAGCAAGGCTTATCAGATTTTTTGATGATAAAGTATGAGTGAACATGTCAACCACAACAAAAAACACACTTATTAAAAGTTTAAAAAGTTTTTGTTGGTTCCTGGTGGTGTCCTATAGTCAGTAATTGTGTTTTATGTTTTCCTGCTGAAATGATGTTACAGTGTAAAGGGTTCTAATTGTTTTATAAGTGTCCTGAGACTAATTACACGTGCATCTGATAATTTCCTAATGGAATCTAAAGGTGTCCTAGAAAACTAGTGGGCTCCAGTGGCTTAATGGTAACTATTAAACCTTTTCCCATTAGCAAGTACAACCATCAGGTTTTAATCCTAACAGTTCTGATGGGCTTTTTCAGCAGGGTTGCTACCCAGGTTCATGTGCTATCTCTCTTTAAGTGCAGAAGTTTGCATTTTCAGTGGTTGACAAGTTAGTATGTTGTTTTTCAACCTATAAATTACACACAGCCATCATTTCATGAATATCAGTACCTTGATTAAAGTAGAGTGAAGAATCGCTAAAGTGATTTTATTTTGTTCTTTATGTAGGTAATTATTTGTATGTGGCACATTTTTCTCACAGCAAGCTCAACTTTCCCTGACCTTAAACTCAATTTACTCCTGCCTGGGCAGACTGTGCCAAAAGGCCCAGCTTTTAATCTGTCATACTTTTACTGTGTGGAGGGGAGGGTAAATTTGATCAATTATCAGGAAATCCTAGGCAAAAATATCACAGCTTCTGTAGAGAAGCTGAAGCCTGGGCATCCCTGGACCTTCCAACAGGACATTGATCCCAAGAATACCAAGGCCTGGTTTCAGAAAATGTCCTGAAAGATCAGGCTGTCAACTGCCCGAATGTGATCTTTGGTGGGTTTTGAAGAATGCAGTTGCAGCACACAAACCCAAGCATATTAGTGAACTGAAGGTCACTACACAGGAGAAATTAGCTAAAATTCAGGAATCAGGAATGCTGCCAGATCCTGGTGTCTGGCTATGCATTACATTTGTAGCACGTCATGACAGCAAATGGACGCTCTACAAAGTACAAGACCCTTGTCATGAATCAGTTGAGTAATTCTGTGTGTGTTTCTGTTAAATATGAAAGAAAATTATAAAAATGAATGAGTGGTCTCTTAGATACACAACACACACCATAAAAAATATGTATATAATATAGCTACTGGAACAAAACCATGTATCTTCTGTAACTTTACGCAATTTGCCCCATTTCTATCGGATTATTTATCCTAAAATTACTCTGAGGAGATGAAGACTTATCAAACAAAGAAGCTGTTGCCATTTTCAGGACAGTGCACTGCCTCTCCAGAGTCTAGACCTCAGTTAGGCTTCATCACTAAATGCGACTGGCATTACTGAGAAGTAGAACGTTCAACCAATTTTAATGTGATTTTGTCAACGCTGTCTGGGCTGAACATGAGCATCAGGAACAAAACCCGAGTTGCATATTGTGACATAACAGTGAACATCAGAGATGCCCCACAACACCCTGATGAAAGTCTTGAATGTCAGAAATGTTTGTATTTTTCTGTATAGTTTGATGTATTCCTTGACATGGACGTTGCAAGACTGAGCGCTCTCTGGTGCACATGTGTAAACATGGCAAATAGAAGAAGGGATGCTGCTGCAGCAGCTGTCAGATGGAACCACGGGATACAGATTACATATGACAATAACATCCTCTCAGAATTTAACAGAGCTACAAACATACAAAAATGCTAACAGGTAAGCGCCAATCATAGCAGCTACAAAATAACAGCTCACTACCTTCCTCAATTTAAACAGACTCTGCGAAGGTGAAACTGTTCTCTTTGAAGGACAGACAGCCCATGCTGTCCTCTTCGTGACACCCAGAAATAAGTACATAGTCCTTTCTTTCTTTCTTTTCTTTTACTTTTTGGAACCCCAAACCGCTAACATTACACACAGTGCATCCGCAGCCATGGTTTACAGTTTCATGATTCTCCTCCCCGACAACCTATGAATTCACACAAGGACATAAACAGTGATTGGTCAGCATCAAGCATGCAGTGTTGCCAGTCTCCCAACCAAGACACGGCAAGAATTTATGGCACTATTGATACTCTAATCTGACACAGTGACCATCAGGAAGGACATAAGTACTGTATGGTCTGAGCATAAATGGAGGTATGGAAAAATATCCTACAGAATTTGTTTAAAAAATAAAGCTGCAATAAAGGCAAAGTGTGTACACTACACACTAAAAATGATTAATTATTATTAATGTTTTGTGATTTGTTTTGTTGTTTTCTCATTTTTGCTCCTGCTGAAAAATTAATAAATTCTACTGATCTTTTGGACTGGAAAAAAATCCTATTGGGGAGTTCCTGAGTTTTGCATATACTGCAGAAAACATGTCAATGTAACTTTACAGGAGAGACTGTAACCAAACAGGAGAGGGATAAAAAAACAAGTTAATGTAATATTTTATTCAAGATAATGTGACCCATATCTATTAATTCACTGATCATGACATTTTATAAATACATTAAAAAAGAAGAAGCTATGCAGAATTACAGAGCTTCGGAGAGCTATAGCTCTGTAATGATGTGTTATGTGATTTGATTTCTTTTAAAGTGTAGAACTATAGACTAGAGACTGCAGACTGTGTGTGTGTTTCATTGTTGTGCCTAAAACTGCAGCTACTGCATCTGGCAGTGTGCGGCTCAGCACTAGCCTTTCATCCGCTCAGCAAAATTTCCCCATTCAAACAATGCCACTGCCTTTTTCAAAGTGGCTAGTTGGCCAGTTTATAAAACTGTCAAGCCATCACAGCCCTTAGCACCAAATCTGGACTGAAATGCTGCTTTCCGCTGTAGGAGCCCCCAGAGCTAACAGCTAAGCTCAGCTAGACTCTGTATTGTGCATTCACCACCACAGCCCCACCCTGAGCTAGCTTCCATGCTCGATGTGTCTCCATTTTGTTAGCTATTGATTTTCAGCGTTCTTAGCGTTTCTGTGGCAACTCTCTCTTTAGGCTTCCAATGCATGTATATATCATAAATGATGCATCTACGTTTTGTGAGCACCAGACACTGCAGGCTGTTCAGTATTTTTTTTTCTAGGATGGCTTCCTCAGACTTTCTCAAACATTGTGGTTTCAAGGGAAGGTTCATTTCTCTCCCAGCAGTACTGGGCCTGATATTGTAACCGGGGGCTGGATCAGATTGCCAGGCCCACTGGCAGAATGTCTAGGCTGGGTTGATGAGCCTAGTAGTTCCCCACCCCTCTCTTTGTCTTCTCCAGCAGAACGGTCCCTGGAGGCCCAGCCTGACTGCTTTAATTGCCAATGAGAGTTTATTACTGATATTCCACGCTCAGCTTGGAGACATGAGAGAGCTTGTGTTATTAGAGAGGATTAGTCAGCAGGCAGGTGTGTCAGACACTTTGGGGAGATGTTGGCCTATTTTGGCACTCAGTGATAACATGTCCCTGGGTGTCATATATAGGGGTGTATTAGAGTTGCATACACGATTGACAGCCAGTATGTTTTTTGTTTTTTTACGGATAACTGGAAAAATTTACTTACTTTGGCTTTAATGCTTAGAACAGCAACTGGTAGTGTGATACCTAGTGTATATTATTTTTACCACAAAACCAAACATTTCAAAAATGTGACTAAACTTTCCAGTGGAAAAAGAATGTTCTTAACTTTCAATAAATACACAAGGTTTTTAAATACTCCATATAGATTATTCTATCATACTGGACCAATTTATTGGTCATTTATGCTTACTTTATTCAAACTGATGATTAAAAAGCCATGTAAGTACACAGCCTACATTTATCAATAAAACACAAGAAGGTTTATTACATAGGATATCGTTGCTGTCCAATGAAAAACTTGATTTCTCCATTTTTGTTGATTTTGAATTTTCTACATCATTTAACATGCCAATGGTAAAAATGTTTTTATGATGAATGGACCAACAGAAGTGCTCCAAAACAGCTTGGGAAAAAATATGGTTCCATAGACTTAAACTGAAAGTAAAGTATGTTTTTGTACTCTCCTGTAAAGTTGCAATTTTGGAGAGACTTGTTTTTCATTGGACAGCGACGATATGTTTTCTGTAGGGACAATTCTTGACTGTCACTACAATTTTACACATCAGTGGTACACACTGATTTTCAGATTTTGGAACACATTTGTTTCAAACATTGAACACCATGTGGCCAGGAGGAAACGGGATGTAGACTGGTCTAGAATGCAGTGGTGTGGCTAAAACAAGGCACCACCTATGGATTAAATGTTTTTGTTTTGGTAGTGTTTGGTAGTGATATGAATATTTTACACCTGAATACATCTAAATCTTTCGATACCATCTCTCCACCTCACTTCTTTTCGTTCATAGACACACCCAACACAGAAAAACAAAAACATGAACCTCTGGAAAATAAAATTTTCTGCTTCTTAGATCTAGTAGAAGCACATCAAGTATTTTTCACATTTAATGCAAGTTTTTCACTAGAGTAAAATGCTAAAGCTTGTGTTATATATCAAATCTCATATCATTGTATCATTTGGAATCTAGAGTTTTTAAAGGTTGTAAAAACTTTCAAGTGCAAGTGGGACAAGTGCTATTTTCCAGTGTAATAAACACACTCAAATGCATCTAACATCAGCTGGATGTCAAGTTTTGCCTGACTGCTCAGTGGGTGGACAGAGATTTCCTGTTATACCATACTTTTTCTGTAAGAACTTCTTATTTTTCTGTTTCTGTTACCTGTTGTAGCTGTTTTAATGTGAAAACCTATAAATACTGTACTTCATTTTTAGCTTTAGGTTTGTAAGTTGAAAAAGTCTGTCATATAACCTAGTGCATTTTTATATTATCAGAATTTTCATTTAAGTTACAAAAATATGTGAATGCTGTCAAATATAGTTCTTTAAAAATCTAGAAATCGATATCAGCCAAGGAAATTGGTGTCAGTGCATCTCTGTCCGCTATACCTTGTTAGAAGGGAAACTGTATCTTTACACTTTGCTGTTGCTTTTGTTAGTTTGTAGGCTGTGGATTTACTTATGGTTCTGCCAACACTGTCCAGTGTAGTCTGCCAAGCATCATCTGACAGTAACATTATTGATATGGCTGCATGACTGTGCTTTGCTTGTAAAGATACCTTAAATTCGCAAATGTGGCATGAATCCTATATAGTCCATCACAGCATATAGTAATACAGAACTAAAGATACTATAAAACATTAAGCTACAGTACAGCAGTGTTTAATCCCACCACAAAGGGCTGGTTCATCTGCAGCTTTTCATTGCAACAAAGCAGGAGGACACATGATCAACTGTTTGAAGACAGACCAACTGATAAAACATGGAGAATCAAGTGTTTTCCAGCTTAACTGCAATGAGAGCAGCCACGCTGGGTCTTTGCAGATAAAACTGGAAATTCTGCTTTATGTTCTGAATGAAAGGAAAGCATGATTTAAGGGAGCAGTGTGTAAGATTTGGGGGTATGTATAATGGAAAAAATGGAAGAAACTACATTAACATTTGTGTATAATTAACTGTAACTACAAATGTGTGTGTTTCGTTAGCTTAGAATGGGCCTTTCATATCTACATAGGAGCAGGTCGTCTTGCAAAGCAGGCTGACATGTAGAGCACCAATGTTGCTATAGTAGCCTAGAATGAACAACCCACACACTGGCTTTTCATGTTTCACCTTTTTACATTGAAGAAGAAGCTTAAATTTGGTTGAACAATGTAGGAAGAAAAATAATCCATGTCAAAATGTCCTATCACAGCACATACTTATGGGTAGCTCTGTATATAAAGGTCCAAGTAGAATATTTTGACAGATGAAAATAATACCAGCATTAAGGCTGGAGAGGTTTTATTCTCATGGTTCTTGTTTAATTTTTCCTGTTCCACATTAAAAGGTGCAGCAGCTATTATGACCCATCAGGTGCCAAGTAACTGCAGTACCACCTGATGTGGACCAGTTAGGACTACTCTTCTTGTGAGAAGCTTGAAAACCCTTTCATCCCTAAACAGATGACAAAAAAGAGTGAAATGTCACTGTCAAGGGAGTGAAAACGTAGATAGACAAAACTAAACAGGAACTGTAGCAACAACAGAAAACCTAACGACCGCTGTAGGTTGTAGGGAAGAAAGTGGTGAGTGGCACTAGATGTTATACACTGCTCTTTTTCTTCAATCAAATCAAAGATAAGGTGGGATTTAGTGTTGCACTCACTGAGTACTGATTACAGAACGAAACTGTCACAACATGAACAATCAGCAGCTTTTGTTTTAGCTGTTTTTTGCAGTACCACACTAGTTAACAATTCAATATTACAGGGCAAGTGCTGAACATTTTCTGAACATTCACTAAAATGATAACTAACTAGTACAGCTACCTGACAAATATGATGGTACAGCTGTGTAGGCAACCAACAGGGAAATGTGCAGCCGGAAGCAGTGCTGGAAAAACACAGTGTAAACCCCCCAAGAAACAAGAGGCTGTGATGCCTGCCCTTCACTGTTCAGACTTCAGAAAAAGCGCAGTGTGAACTCCCATGAAAGCATATAGATGTGGTTTTGCTATGTCATGGTTATAATCATTGATTTATCTTTAGAGCTTTAATTGCCTCATGCATACTGCACTTCAAATACATATTCATAGTGTGAGCTTGATTTAAAATGCAAACTGTAAAGTGTCCATTTACTGGTATCAGCACCAGCCACAACAAAGTACTAAAGGCACCACAGAATAAAAACTGTATTTACATAGACATAATTACCTAAGGAGAGAGAGTCAACTGCTTTGTAAATCCACTAGATGGTATCAGTTTTTCTTGGTAAAGAAAGCAAAGATGACTGTCAGAGGCGGAACAAGGATGGAGGCATAAGCAAAGAACGTCAGAATGTTTATATACGGCTGCACTTGATTTATTTTTAACAAGGAATAGATAATGATTGTGGATATTACACATATGTGATTTGCATATAGTGTCTTTTTTCATGAAAATAAAATAGTTTGGGAATAGTACATGAGTGCTCGCCTTACACAGCACAGTTCAAAGATGGCGTTAATTTTTCAGCAGACCCCACTTACCTATTTAAAGTGGAACAAAATACATTGAGAAACAAGCTGCCGAATAGAAAGTCAACTCAGGACAGTTTCTCAAACCTTACACAAACCTCACAGCATTTAACACTAAAGAGACTGAAAAAAGAGAAGCAGTTCCACTTTTATTAGCTTTGAACCTGCCGAATAGAAAGTCAACTCAAGACAGTTTCTCAAACCTTACACAAACCTCACAGCATTTAACACTAAAGAGACTGAAAAAAGAGAAGCAGTTCCACCTTTATTAGCTTCGAAGCTGCCGAACAGAAAGTCAACTCAGGACAGTTTCTCAAACCTTACACAAACCTCACAGCATTTAACACTAAAGAAACTGAAAAAAGAGGAGCAGTTCCAGCTTTATTAGCTTCGTAATTCCAATTACAACCTGTATGTAGCCGCCATGCTGTATGACTGTATTCATGTTTTGCTGGTTCAATCACATCTTCTTAAACTGAAAGTTTCATAGAGAGTAACAACTTTAATGTACTTGGTGTTGTTGAGATGAAAAGCTGCCGAATAGAAAGTCAACTCAGGACAGTTTCTCAAACCTTACACAAACCTCACAGCATTTAACACTAAAGAGACTGAAAAAAGAGAAGCAGTTCCACCTTTATTAGCTTCGAAGTTGCCGAATAGAAAGTCAACTCAGGACAGTTTCTCAAACCTTACACAAACCTTACAGCATTTAACACTAAAGAGACTGAAAAAAGAGGAGCAGTTCCACCTTTATTAGCTTTGTAATTCCAATTACAACCTGTAAGTAGCCGCCATGCTGTATGACTGAATTCATTTTTTGCTGGTTCAATCACATCTTCTTAAACTGAAAGTTTCATAGAGAGTAACAACTTTAATGTACTTGGTGTTTTTGAAATGACAATCAGGTAGCTAGTGCAGGTAACGTTAGATATTAACAAGCTCCATGCCACCAGCTTAGCTTACTAAACAACATGACACCTGAGCTTGTTTACACAGAGGTTTGTTTTATTGTCCTGCTTGTGTCTATTTCAACATGTTCTGATCATCGTGGTGTCTCACTGTACACCATCAAACCAGAGCAGATCTCACCAAACACATTTTATGAGCTCACCAAAAAAGGGAGAACCGCTCAATTTAGTCTAGAGCTGAATCATAGGGTGTAAACCACATCACCAAAGTCACATACTTTTTATGTAAAATATCAGATAACAATTTAAAATATCTTCAATTATCGGTTATCAATATCAGCACATAAATTCTGTACTGCTGAGGTCCCAGCATGCATGTGGCATGTGTGGCACACAGAGAGGAATGATTTATGAGATAAAGGGTTGGAGTAGGTGATGTATCTGAGAGCTACACAGACTGGGTGATATGGAGAGATCACTGGATTAGGTGATATATCAGGGATATGGTCTATAGGATGGGTGAAAGTGCGAGTGAGAGACAGCATGAATGTGAAATCACGAGCGGGATGCATTGCCGGTTGCTAGTCTGTTCCTCATGCTGTCATGGTAACAAACACCTCTGCTCCTGTGTCAGAAAAGAAAGGGTTCACTCTGTCACGCAGGCAGCGTCTGACTGTGCTTCTATCTCTCTCTCCCCAAAACACTCACCTGAATTCATAATTTCTCTTAAGTTCTATCTGTTCTCAGTCATTTATATTTGATTCATATTCGTATGTTTGTCCTGTTTGTGACTCTCTTTTTCTATTTTATATTTCTTTTATTTTCACTCTCTACCTGTTTGTTTTTCCTCTGTTGTTTTCCTCAATTTACGCATCTGTATCTCTCTTTCTGTCTCTCTCATTTCTTTTTCTTTCCCTTTTCTCTCCCTCACCCTTTTCCTGCCCTTCCTTTTTCCTGTCTCTCACTCTTGTTGTTATTCACTTCATCTCTTTTCCTCTCTCCTTCTCTCACTGTTTTTCCTCCCCCCTTTCATCTCACTTTTTCTCTCTCACTCTTTTCCCATCTCATTTTTTCTCTCTCACTGTTGCTTTTTTCCCTCAACCTTTTATTTATTATTTCTCCCTCTCACTGTTTCTCGTTTCCTTCATCTTTCATCACTCCCTCTCACTGTGTTTCTCTCTTTCCTTCCATCTTTCATTTTCCAACTCTCCCTCTCACTGCTTCTCTTTACCTCCATCTTTCATTTCCCATCTTTCCCTCTCACTGTGTTTCCCTCTTTCCTTCCATCTTTCATTTCCCATCTCTGCTTGACTGTGTTTCTGTCTATTGTTTTCCATATCTCTCTCTCTCTCTCTTTCTCTCTCTCTTATTTCCCCCTCAGGTAGAGTTCCATCTCGTTTAGTTAATTACTGTCATCTCTGCTTTTAGTGCTCACACACACACACACACACACACACACACACACACACACAATTGTACTTTCACACTGTGAATATAAACGCGCTTCACACATGCTGTATATTATGATGACTAATATTTGATGAAAACACTTTACACCTCCAGAACAAACACACGCTGTGTATAAACGGCTGAAAGTCATATACATTCAACATATATTTATTCTTCTTTTCTAGCTAGCATTTGCTGCCACACTGAATTATTTGTAAGGAATTTGCTTCATAGTGCTCATGACCGTTAAAGAACAGAACTTCAACAGATACAACGTGATCATAAAACTTGCTGGCATGTGGTCAAAATTAAAAATCAGTTGTACAGAAAGCTTTGCTAAGTATGTTTTAAATATACCAACGCACATAACAGCCTGTGAAGCCATACGGGGATGAAATGTTTTTTATTATTAGCATAATATTTAATTTACAATATACTTTGGAAAACAGTTTCTTTATCTTTTCTTGTTTTTGGCAAAAAGTTCCCTCCCCTCTATTTACATTAAATGGTTTGTTCCTTTCCTTAAACCAGGCATGAACATTGTTAGCCATGAAATGCTATTGAGGAGTACCGGTAAAGCACCAGCTTCCTAAAGAAAAATCTAAATCCTAAAGACACACAGGAGAGAATTTTTTTTTTTTTTTTTTACAAAGAAAGGTGGGTGTATTTGGAGTGGTGGAAATTAACCTGTTAGCTAATCCGAAGTGTTTACATTTCGTTCCTCGTTTAGCTGACATTTACACAGTGTAGACAAACATTTAGCATGCTAGCTCCCTATTCCCATAGCCCTACCAATGAACCAGCCCTTTCTCCCTATTCCCATACCCCTACCAATAACCCAGCACTGTCTCCCCACCACATAACCCCACCAATGAACCAGCCCTGTCTCCCCACAGCATACCCACACCTATAAACTAGCCCTCTTTCACCACATACCCCCTTTTATTGAGGAAAAATATTTATTGTTTTTAATGATAATGTAACACTGGTACAGAGATTCCACAGTGGTTAGTTTTGCTAGCTTGGAATCAGTTGGATGAGAAGAATGAGAAACCAAAAAGAAATTATAGGAATTAACACAGTGTCAATTCAACTCTCACACACAACACAAAAAAAGAGTGAAACATTTTAGAGCTCTTACTTTGTCTCTAGTTTAAAAAATTGTTTAGCCAGTGTACATCATTCAGCTTGTCCTACAATCAGTAAAAACCAATGTCAAATCTAAAGTTTGAAGCTGTTGTGCTGCTTTCGTGTGACTGTGTGAATATTACCTGTATGTCCTGTTTCGTCATTGTCCGTGAAAAAGCAGTACACAGGTCAGACAGCTTTTCAACATGTGGTTCTTACTCTCTTATCTGGTGTCTGGGGCCTGTATACATGCAATGATCCCAACTACAAACAAAAAAAACACAATTGTTACTTCTCATTTCACATGTAAAACCATTTTAAATCTCAAGTATACGGATGCATTTGTAAAAATGCTGTGTGAATAAAAAACATGAACATCTTACAAACTACGTAAACAAAACTAACAAATTTAAATGTGAACATTTTACAGTTCTGTAGTAACCAAGCTAACAAAGTTAAACACTAGTGCTCAGATTTCCAATGAAATGTCCATAAAACAATAAAAGCATTTACAAATTCAAACAGCGCAATCACATTTTTAACATTTAATTTTAATTTGAACTGGTGTTTTTCTTTTCTTACTAGAAACACAGCTTGAACAATTTTTCACATAAAATCTTTCAGTTAGCTACATAACCAGCTAGCTAATTCACAGTGACCAGCAAGACAAGACGTTTCACCAGAGACGTTAGAAAGTACAGCATGAAAAACAAAGGTCCTAACACTGAATGAAGTTCAGTCCTTCTAGAAAAAGACACGACCAGCTAATAAAGACAGATTAAACAGAAGATCTGTTCACACCGTAGTTGTTATCAGTTCAGGAAAATGCCTGAACTGAGTACTTTACCCACTCTGTTTACTTCTCTTATAGAAACAATACAAAACTATTTGGATTTTTACGTTATTGTTAAGTACTACTAAACATGAATTAAAGTTTACTGATACTTTAGTTCCCGAAAAATATGTACAGTATAAAGACCGAAGGCTCAGCCTATTTGTAGTGAGTAATGTTCACACTGCAATAACTGTAAATCTATAACTAATATAATTACATAGCCGGCGAAGCTGCTGTGCTAGCAGCAAAGGGGCCTCGTTGAGACCTGCGCGACCCTGCAAACACCGTTACGTTGGGACGATGTTGTGTGATGTTTTGGAGCCCGCAACGTTGAAATGTAATTCCTCAGAATGTTGTGACAACGTTGTGACAACATAGTGGCAACGTTCCCGGAACATTGTCACAACCTCCTAGAACCCTTCATACGTTCATTACGTTTAATTGGGAATTCTACTAAGTTGAAACAGGTAGAAACAATACAGTGGCAGTCTTGTTCAAAAAACGTAAAAAAAACAAACACATTTTGACAACATTGTAGCAACGTTGTAAGAAAATAGACAACGTTGTTTTTTGCTGGGAAGCGCGATAAACAGCACAGGCCAAAACATTTACGTTTTCTGTGCGCACCTAAGCCAAACGCTACTGTGTCCGTTATTTTACATGTTTCAGAAACGGTAAACTAACTTTCAGTTTTGTGTATTTTGGTCGCTCACCATTAACAGAGTCTGGCCTGGTGTGTAAAGACGGACGCCGAGTAAACTGACGCCCCTGTAAGGAGCTTAGTTTTACGCACAGGAGTCACTCATTAAAAGAAATAATAGACAGGAAAAGATTTCGACGAAATCACTTTTTCAGAGTGGAAGGAGTAAAAAAGCTCATTAAAAACAACAAATTCTTACTCTGGCTCGTTAAAAATGCTTGTTTTGCTGAGCAGTACACAAACCCAAAGCTAGCAACGGCTTCTTTCTCTCGTTTGCCAATACCAGCTTGAACCGGCTGTTCGGGCTGGCCCAGAGCGCCCCTACAGGCACTTTGGAGAACTGCTACTACTCAAACTTAAGTTCCGTAAAAACAGGTGTCTTACAATAAGAATTCAAATACTGTAATTAGTTTTCCACAATTTCACGGCTGCATCAGATCAAGTACAAGTATATGAATACATGTTTTATAGTTCTCACCGAGGTTCAAGTTCTCTATGCGACTAGCTCTGCGTCTTTGGGTTGCCAGCTGTTTAACCGTAGGGTCAACATGCGTTCATAAGGTGACTCGTTTTCTTTTTCTATTTTTTTTCTATGGCTGCTGTACGGTTAGATATTACTCCAAACGAAAACGCAGCAGCTGCGACTATGTAATTTCCAGCCGCACTGCACCTTCAACCAACTTCAATTTGCCGGGAAACCACAAATCTGGCAACCATGCTTGCTGGAGAGAGAACTCGTGGGTGAAACTTGGAAATGCGCCGTTTTTCTGGTTTCTGCAGCTTCAGATCTCTCCTGTTAAAACCAGTTTTACTATAGCTGCTGTTTTCAGACGGTTCTAAGCAGTTTCAGCATCTTTTTATAGCGTTTATTTCTATTAATAATTTAACTCAAGGTAAACTTTTAAGCTGCACAGTGAAACAGAATGATAGATTACAGGTCACGTTAATGCTGTGGCGCGCTGTAGCAACAATCTCAACTAGCAAAACAGCCAAGTCTAAGTGGAGCATTATATGGAAATATTTAAAATGCAAAGATGACGAACTTGTTTAACAGTATTATGTGTTTCACTACCCTGAGAATAAACGCAGGGGAATAAGTAATGCTTGGACTTGGATAGTTGTACTTTGTAGATGCTTCCTAATCAGTTCTCAGCAGTTCACTATGTATCCAGTTTCACTGGAAATTTATAATTTACACACACTTTATGCCCATCAGTCTGAAACTACTGAAGACAGAAATCATACACGTGAAAACAAAACTAAGTTAGCTGCTCACGATTCTGTAATATCTTTTCACATTTTGAAACACTGTTACTTAAAACCAGATCTGTCAAGTAGGGCTGTGTCGTACGCATCGTGATACAGTTGTCACTATTAAATATATTGCGATATACTGTGATACTGCAAGCAAGGATTTTTGAGCACCACCATACAATACAATAGCATTGCGCCCTTGTGCTGCTTGTTTATATTGTAGTGGTGCCAGAAATGGATTACAACATTGCCATTTAGTGGTCAGAGGTTTAAACACAACACACAATGATTCACTGTTTGCCAGGAATATTTGCATGTAATCTGTTAAATAATAATTGATACTGAGATTTTGAGAATCGATACAGTATCACTAAACATAATATCACAGCAGTCAATATTTCAATATTTTCTTACACCCCTAAAGTCAAGCCAGATTAAGGTTATCATGACTTTCATATATATGCAGTCAAACTGTAGAATTTTTATGTACCAACAAACAATGAAGCGTTTAGTGTCAGATCTGTCTGCTGTTGTAGTATCTGCTGAAGTGGAAAATCAGGGTGCATGACTGACTCAGACTTCTTCAGGAAAACCCTGCAGTTCTGTCAGCACATATAACGTACTGACTGAAATATTATAGACTGGCATAAAGAAACACAGTGGACTGCTGCTGTGTGGGCGGTTCTTCAGGATTCTCTCCTAACAGCAGGCCACCCCTTCCCACCCACATGAAAAAAAACTCTTAATGTACACAGTTGAGGGCATATTTTTTATTACAATGGTGAACTTTGAAATTCATCAAATCTGAATTTGGATGTAATCCAGTTTATAATCATCATAAGATGTATTTCATTACAACCCTGATCTTGAATCCTGTCAAACAAATGAAGCCAAAGAGTTCAATGCTGCATAAATAATAAAACATATTAAATTACAAGTATAATTATGTTGTGTTGCTACAGAAATACTATTTAAAAATGATCCAAGTGACCTATGCCTGTTAAGCAACACAGCTTGTTACATGGCTCAGAGAGAAGACGTATATGTTTCAAGTATAAGACAAGTCGTTTGCTGATAGTGAAAGAAATAATGATGGACTTAAGTACCTTGTTTCTTCATGCGCGGTGAACTCGCTCAACTCAATTAAAACGAACTGAATCCAAAAGAGACTACAGAACTCATGACTGACATACAAAGACTAGCACGCAAACACACACACACACACATATATATACACACTTCTGGGATTTGTTTCAAAGTCAACCTCTTCACAATTCTGAGAATATTCAGAGAATATCGTCACTCTGACAAAGACTAATGGCAACTGCTCGCTTCATGGCCTGTTCATTAAAAAACCCAACACATAAACAGCTTGTTACATGAATCTGTAATGTTTGCCCCCACTGCTATTCCAGCTGAAACAAACATGCATGCAGCAAATGACTTTTTGCATTATGTGTCATGTGAAAGGAATTTGTCTCGGTACATTTGCTCTTGCTCATTACCACAACACAGCAGTTACAGTGAATAAATGATGCAGGGACATATAGGTCATATATTCCCCGACAGATAAATAACCTGTTAGAGGAGATTACTAACAAAATACTTGCAATTTGCATTTTTATTTATACATTACAGTGTGTGCAAGTTTAATGTGTACAAATGTGTTTTCTATGGAGTGCCATACCAGATATACACTAATGATCTACAGTCAAAGGCAAAGGTTTACCCAGGTCAGAGTTAACATTAGAGCCCACTGGCATCAAACCTTGTTTTTTCTTTATCCGTTTAAGAAATGTAACTTACCTAAAGAAGTGCAGCCGTTTACTCTTCTTTTGTAATGTACAACCCACATTATTACAATTATTACAATAAATCACATCGCCAAGACAAAGTGCTCGATTGTATTGCTCTTTGCACACAGTATTCCTTGCACGAACATAGAGCCATAGAGCCAGTTAACTCTTGGTGTTCCACTGGTAAATTTATACGTTGATTTTTTTAAATTTCTAATAGAAAGTCAACAGTATAGATTTATTTAACCCTTATCTTGTCGCT
The DNA here is from genome assembly GCA_021613375.1 of Megaleporinus macrocephalus. Lineage (NCBI taxonomy): Eukaryota > Metazoa > Chordata > Actinopteri > Characiformes > Anostomidae > Megaleporinus > Megaleporinus macrocephalus. The sequence continues at coordinate 20,388,358 of CM038708.1, read as the reverse complement.
ACTGGATGCTCCGAAGAGGACATGTTCAGCTTTTAAGTGAATGTTGATTGTTTTATTTATACATTTTTAAAAAATAAGTCCCAGAAGGTCAATACACCACAACTTTATAAGCAGATATTCTCATAAAATAATGAGTGGTTTGCTCTTGCATAATGTAGGCTTGAATTTTTAAATGATGATACTATTAGTTATACCTCAGTATATTTCTACTGTTTCTTTAATTCCACTTTAAATGACTAATGTCTTACAAAATTGCTTATATTTATTTTTGTGCACTAATAGTTTTCAGTCTTTACTCTAGAGAATTAAAATAAATATATATGTTTGTGCATGTGTGTGAATATGCTGTGTTTTTGTGAGAGCGGTTTTGCAGCTTAGTTTCTATATAAATGGACAGTATAGACTAGAGAGTGCACGACATGCTCATAAACCTGTCACATTCAGACTCTTTTATTTCACAGAACAGTGAGGAAATGTATTTAGCCATGCACAATGAGGTCTTAATCCCTTCGTTTGGGTTTCATTTTCTTCTGCTCTGTTGGTTCAGTACATGTTATGATTTGCTGTTCCCCAAACCTCTCATAGTTTAGCTTTTATATTATATTTTAGACCACAATGTTCCGATAAATATAAAATATCATCTAAAGAACAAAGAGGTGTCATCTAACTAACCCCAGTTCATGTGCTGGATGTATTACGAAGCTCCACTGCAGTTCTTTCAGTAAATCAGTATTTGTGGACATGGGTGTAGGTTTGCATGTGGATTTTTTGGAAGGACAGAATTGTCTCAACATTTAAACAAACTCGTTTGCATTTTCTTCAGAGAGAAGTCATGTTATATAAATCCGATGTGCCTCCCAGAGGCTGCGTCTCCAAGACGACCAATTTAGGTATGCTAGCATTTGATTGACTGAAAGGGAGGGGGGGGGCTATCTGGGGGCTCATGTCATGCTATGCAAATATTGTGCTTACTGACTGACACGGCAGAGGGGAGAGCTGATCAACGCGCTACTGGTGCGTTATCAGGGCTGTCAGTCCAGACCTCAACCACGGGCGAAAATATAGTCTTTCAGATCACTTACTTTCTTTCCTCTACCGCCTGCACTGCACAGCACATATAGCACAAGTTTGTCCATTAGTAACGTGACCTGTGTATGTAAATATTGTTGTATGTGGGGGGTTATAATGGGTTGGCTATTGTGTTTGTATCAGTGAAGAGACCATTGGCTACTTTTATTTCTACCTTTGACATTAATGTGATGATGTAGCAATACTCAAATAGCAGTGCAATGCTGTGGGATTGCACTTCTCCACCCACCTCTGGTTGGATGAAAGCAGCAGGGCAACTGCGGGGTCACCTCTGGTCTTGAATCCCACTCTGAGTGGAGATGAGGGCACAGTGGGTGACGTGCTCAGCAGAGTATGTACAGTACACCGCAGTTTGGCCTTGGAGCCAACTACTGTGCAGCTCGAGCAGATGGACATGTGATGATGCATTTGGCAGTGGCCTCGTACTATTGTTCCAGTTTGATGGCTCACTAACGCTGAGTTGACACACTGAAAAAATATGCGTATGAGATTTACATCCCAGGCGAGTGTGCAGGCGATGGTGGTCCAAGGTAGTGCAGGACCCCCCAGCGCAGGCTTGTCATAGAGCTCTACAGGGAGTGACAGGGTCGATGAATTTGCAGACATCACAAGCATGCAGTAAAGAGACCTCCAGAATCGCTATCATTCCAGCTAAATATAAACACAAAAAAATCACAGCTTGATCTCTGTGAGATAAATCTACTCTTTCAGTGAGGCAGTTATCCGAAGAGAAAATAGATCATTTTTCTGAA